>JAPZIH010000658.1:1045937-1060937 GCA_027410445.1 Discoglossus pictus
TACAACAACCAAGAGGCTCGCAATGAGCGCCGAGATCACAGACCACCAAAAAACTTACAAATTTACTTACAAATAGGTAAAGTATATTCATTTATTACTTATTTAATTAGCATCACAAAATACATATACACAAAAAATAAAAAATAAAAACACTATTGTAATATATGCAAAAGACATTCCCTTCGCGCCTCACAACAAGCGCCAACGCTGCACATAGCACACAAACTACACCAGGGGACAGCCTTGTAATAAGCGCAAAAAGCAGATCAGCACCAACCTTACAATGACAGCAAAAGCGCCTCTGATAAAAAAAAATACAACAACCAAGAGGCTCGCAATGAGCGCCGAGATCACAGACCACCAAAAAAAAAATGTCTTTTTGACGGGCAATTCGCTAGTTATATATAAGGAAGAGATATATGAAATGATCGGCCTCTCATCAATATTCTCCATAGGGTCATTTTGTATCATACGCCCATTTAATAAGGATCTGTCTACCAGTTTGTAATGTACGGGCCTCAGGTCCATCATCATGCTACTAAGAAAACAACTTCCCATTCTCTTTCCATTAAAGTCAACACAGATGGCCACTGGTTTGAGACACCATCTGGGTGAATGAGTTTGTTGGCCGGTACCTCTGCCTTGTGGTCTCCAGCACTCCAATGGAATGATGCTCTGTCTCTCTCCTGTCTCTCTCCTCTCTCTCGTGCCAGAGACGCCGTCCCTACAGATCTCACTATTTATTCACTTCATGTAGATCCCAATGGACCAAAGCTAATTAGACTTGATACTCATTAATATCTCGGAAATGAGCATTTAGCTTTGTGTAATGATTGTGGCATAAAAAATGATTTAAGAAGATACAACAAGAGCAAAGGATTCTGTGTAATCCCATCAACATTTCAAAAAATATTATTTGTAATTTTGTAAAAACAAATATATATATAAGCAATGTTATAGATTATTTTGTTGTACAATAAACACGATGAATTTGAATTGAGCAAAATAAGCTACAAAAATATATATTTTTATAAAAAAACCACAAAAACAAACAAACAAATGTGCTGCTTTTTTAGTGTGGTGTAACAGGTTAATTAATTTGTATTTAATTTTTAACTTCATTAATGATTTTAAGTGAACAAAGCAAAATGTTCTTTATACCTGTAATCTAAAGTACAATGATACAGATACCAAAAACAGTCAATAAAGTGTACTGAAAATAAGTGTTACTAACCAAGAAGTCAGTAAATGTTCCTATATAAGACCAATATAACATTTTGTATATAGTATTTAAAAATGATTAATAAAAGTTACTTTTTATCTTAGCTGTATACTTTCCCTGCGTTTGCTCAATTAAAATATGGTGATTTTTCTCTTTATGTTTAATAATAACTCCATATGTTATAGACCATAGGGCACCGGCTCATCATATGTAGTGCTGTTAGGATTAAGGGGCGTGGAGTGAAAATATTCTTTAATTTTTGTTAAACTTCTTTAGATAATCCCTGACATAATACATGTTTTATATTTGTGCATATTAATTTATGGTCATCCTACATCCATGAATATTAACAAATATAACGTGACAAGTGGTCTATAATTATTTGGGCAAAGATATATATATTTAAAGATCATCCAGCATTTTCCCTTAAGAACAGTGACTTCCTTGTAGAACAGCATGAAGATGTCTGATCCCAGTAAAGCACTTAAGTTGGTCATCCTGGCCTCAATAGAGTTCCCCTCCTGGAGGGCTCATAACTTGTGAGGACATCTCTGAAACAACACCAGAAACCAAGGGGTTAACTTTAAGGTATTCTTGTCCACATGATTAAACCTTCCAGTGAACAGTTTAGTTTGATTTCCTGTAGTATTGATTGATTGGACCTTCTTGCAGTCCACTCTAAGCAGTTTTCTCCAGCGCCAGAATTCAAAAGTGTCAATTCTACATGTCATGATCCCCTGACCACCTTGCCCCTTTAGACTCATATTTTGCTTTGCGAGGCAATTGCGGCCCTATTAATTAATATATATATGGAATAAGATATCTGAAAGATATATATGTGTCAGAATCCCTTTGGAAGATGATAACAGCTATCACTGTATGTTGCATGTTTAGTTCATGAAGAGTTAACTGATCTAGAATGTGATGATGTCAGTTATATAATCCTGCTCTGTGGTAAAGTCTGTTCTGACTAAAGTGTGAATGTTTCTATTAATATATATATGGAATAAGATTTCCAGAAGATTTATATTATGTTTTAGTATGTTTCAGAATCCCTATAGAAGATGATAACAGCTATCACTGTTTGGCTGCATTAATATATATATGTATATATATATATATATATATATATATATATATATATATATATATATAATATCTGGAAGAAATATATGTGTCAGAAACCCAAAAGCAGATGATAATAGCTATTGCTGTCTAACTGGATTAATATATATATATATATATATATATATATATATATATATATATATATTAGAAAATTGCCCGTTAAAAATGATGGGAATACAATTTTAAGAGTGGCAATGCTGTTTGTCACCCAATGTGAGCACCTTCGGCACTCATCTGCGTGCTCCATTGTGTCTCATTTCCCCTCTCCTCTCCCTCCCTTGTGTCTCCTTTCCCCCTACTCTGCCTCCTTTGTGTCTCCTTTTTCCCCTCACCTCTCCTTCCCTTGTGTCTCCTTTCCCCCCCTCTCCCTCCCTTGTGTCTCCTTTTCCCCTCATCTTCATCCCTTGTGTTTCCTTTTCCCCTTCTCTCCCTCCCTTGTGTCTCCTTTTCCCCCTCCTCTCCTTCGTGTCTCATCCTCTTCCTCCCTTTCCCCCCTTATTCTCCCTCCTCCCCCTCTCAAAACGTCCATATATTCTCTCTCCTCTCTTCTTACCTTGATCCGGTGATCTCCTGCTCTTGCAGCACGTCTTCTGCCTGTGTCCGGAACCAACATATGCTAATGACGTGACGCGCATGTGACATCACATCATTCTGGTATGGTCACAGCAAGAAGACAGGCTAAAGCAGCAGTAGCACACCGGATTAAGGTAAGAAGAGAGGAGCAAGGGGAAAGGGTTTTTTTTAGAGAGGGGAGAAGGCGGGAGGATAAGGGTGTTAGGAGGGAGAAGGATTGCATCCCTCACTGTCCAGTGGGTTAAGGGGGTCAGGAGGGAGGAGGAGGATTGTGACCCTCACTCCTGCTGGCCTGAGCGCCGAAGTCCTGCGGGCCCAGGGGGTTAGGAGGGAGGAGGCCCTCACTGCAGGCTGTCCCGCAGGCCTGCCCTAAGTCCTGTGTGGTCGACGGCTCGCCTCGCTTTGCAAGGCTCGCAGTTGCGGCCCTATGTGCCACAAATGATGAAACCTAAGTCCCCTCGGGGTGCTATTTATTTTAATAACTTTCATCGCTTTCCCTGTAATTTTTTTTTTTTTTTAAACAATCTTTTTTATTAGTGAAGACATAGATTAATACAACATGACGTGGTACAGAAGGTCAACAATTATACAAGGCTTTTGTAGCACACAGCCATTTCAAAGATAGTTCTCCGTACAAATAAACAACTTCCAGCTGTCGATCATAACTAGGAGAGCCTAATAAGCAAAAGAAGAAAAATAGATAAAAATATAGCAAAACTAAAATAAAGAATTGGTCATTATTAGGCTATGACAGTTGAGAGATTAAATAATCCTAGACCTATCTGGTGTAGCTTGTCTTCATTTATTTTAATTTATAAATTACAAAAGTGGAACTAGGGGAAAACAGGGAAGTGTAAAAAAGGAAAACGAAAAAGGGGAAGAAGAAACAAAGGGAATCATCTGGCGTACTTACCATCTAAAATAGCAAAAAGATTGAACGGCTCATAGAGCCATCCGGGTTCCTCCGGCCCCACCAGCCCCTCGAAAGCACCATAAGACCTTCCTAGGCACATTATAAAATTGATAGACTATGTTGAGAGCTAAGCCATGGGGTCCATATTTTAAGGAAATATGTATTTTGGGCAGAATGAGTCAGCTTTTCATTAATCAATATGAAATTGATTTTAAGAAGGACCTCTTTTTAGTATGGGAGTTTTCCAAGAATTGCCATAGTCTATTCTGACATGAGGTAAGATTATCCAAATGGATGCCCAAAAGGCAGACCTCATTTGTAACAACAACTGAGACCCCGATCAATTGTGATAGAAGTTGGGATGCCCTCCTCCACTGATCCTGCACACGGGGGCACAAATATGGAGGAAATCTCTGAGGCAATGGCAGCCTTTGAAGCAATTCCCACTCAATTGAGGGATAAGTTTATGTATTAGGGAGGGAGTGTAGTAGATTCTATGCAAGACCTTTATTGATACTTCTAGCAGAATATATGTAAGAGATCCTCTTACTAGATAAGAGCATACCCTTTTTCCATGTGTCTGTGTCCAATTCTCTACCTAGGTCCTTTTCCCACTTTGTCATATATGACAGCTTTTGGCCCAGTTTAGGGTCATTGAAAACAGAATACATGGAGCCCAGTGTTCCCTTAATCGAAGGTAAGTTTTTAGATATCATTGAAATCCAGGATTTCAGTGGCCTGTTATCTCTTGTCAGAGATGCGAGACAGTGTCTAAACTTTCTATAATTCCATAGCTCCCTTGGAGGAATACAATGCTGGAGGATTAGTTGTTCGTGGGGGATCAGCTTGCCTAAATCACACCAAGAGCCTACTCTATTTAGTGCACAGGTGAGCCACCATTGTTTGTATTCCGTGCTCAGGTAGGCCTCAAAAGAAGGGAATGACTTTAAAGACATGAGAGGAGAAAGAGGCGTGATGAAATGCTGAATAGCTTTAGCCCAGGCCCAAGTAGTTAAGGTTAATCAAATCATAGGATTGGGGTAAAGTTGTTTAGCATACTGCAAGTTCGGGTCCCATATTAATGTATCCCATGTATGGGGCTTCAGTTGACAATTTTCCACAAAGACCCATAAAGTTTGGAATTTGATTCAATGAGCAATTGGAATAACCACTAGCTGGACTGCCCTATAATACAACCGAAGATTTGGGCAAGAAAGCCCCCTTGTGCTCTATGTCTATACATTGTTCTCTTAGCTAGTTTGTCTAACTCCTTCATATCAATTGGAATATTTAAAGTTCTGAATAAGTAGATGATTTTAGGCAAAATATTCATTCTAACTGTGGTAATGCGCCCAGTCCAGGATAAATGTAATTTTGACCATTTTATCATATCGTTACTTATTTTCTTATAGGAGGAAGAAATTTGCCTTAAATTAGTCAGATAGAATCCCTGTAATCCTAACACCTAAATATTTAATAGATTGGCTCTGACATGTGAAATTATATAGCTTTTTCCATTCTTCTAATTCTGTTTGGAGAGTACCAACACTTAATGCCTCTGTCTTCTCTACATTGACTCTGAGGCCCGAAATTGACCCAAAATCCACAAGGCTGAACAATAAGTTTGCTATAGAGATTTTAGGGTGTGTTAGCCTGCTCAGGAGGTCATCTGCAAATAATGAGCATTTAAGTTGATGATGGCCCACCTTAAGCCCGAGATTTCTGGTTTACATCTTATAGCTTGGGCCAGGGGCTCAATGGCCAGCGCAAACAGCAGTGGGGATAAGGGGCACCCCTGTCTGGTCCCCCTCTGGATATTGATATTACCATAATAATTCCCTGGTAACTTGACTTTGGCTTTTGGTGAATGGTACAAAGATTTAATCAAATGAATGAATTGTCCATTAAAACCAAATTTAGTCAGGGTTGCATACAGGTAAGGCCATTCAACTGTGACAAAGGCATTATCAATATCCAGGTCTAGAACACAGAGCAGAGTGCTAAGTGTATTATATTCAATGTCCTTCTAATGTTATCTGCCGTTTGCCTATGGGGTATGAAGCCAGCCTGGTCCTTATGAATTTGATCAGGAAGAAATCTAGAGATCCTATCCACCATGATCTTGGCCAAGTTCGGGGGGCATGGCATCGCCATTGAGAATGGAGTTGAAAAGTTTACATACATGAGGGGCAAGGAGATCTACAAATGTTTTTTAATAAGCATTAGTAAAGCAATCCGGCCCTGGGACTTTACCAGATTTGAGGCCCTTAATAGCCTTATGAATTTTCTCTATTGTTATATCAGAATTTAGAGCCACTAATTCAGAGCCATTTTAAAAATAAAATCGAAACCATCCAAAATGGGCTCTCCTCCCAGATTGATCCTATCCCACCATCCTCTACATAAACAGACAACACCCAGCCCTTCCCCCTCCCCAAAAGCTCCTCCACTATCGACTCCTATGACCCTGTAACCGAGGATGAAGTATCTACTTTACTATCAACCTCTCACCTTACAACATGTCCTCATGATCCTATTCCATCACAGCTAATCCCTCCCCTCTCTACCGCACTTATCCCAGCTCTCACACATATATTCAACCTCTCCCTAAACACTGGCAAGTTTCCATCCTCTTTAAAACACGCCATAATTACACCTATTCTCAAGAAGCCCTCATCTGACCCAGCTTCTGCCTACAAGTATCGCCCTATCTCACTACTTCCCCTGGCTTGACCCCTTACCCTTACCCTTCTTGACCCCTTCCAATCTGGTTTCCGGGCCCAACACTCTACAGAAACAACCCTCACAAAAGTCACCAATGACTTGCTAACCACCAAATCAAAGGGTCACTACTCTATTCTAATTCTCCTGATCTCTCTGCGGCCTTCGATACAGTTGACCACCCTCTTCTAATCCAAACTCTCCGCTCTTTTGGTATCCAGGACACAGCTCTTAGATGGTTCACATCCTATCTTAAAGATCGTACATTTAGCGTCTCCTTCTCTGGCACCTCTTCTTCACCCCTCCCTCTGTCTGTTGGCGTTCCCCAAGGTTCTGTCCTAGGCCCTCTCCTCTTCTCCATCTACACCTGCTCCCTGGGCACCCTTATAAAATCCTTTGGATTTCAGTATCATCTCTATGCAGATGATACTCAAATCTACCTCTCTGCACCTGATATATTTCCCTCTCTTTTAGCTCAACTTTCCAACTGCCTCTCTAGCATATCTTCCTGGATGTCGCCCGTCAACTCAAACTCAATATGTCTAGGACTGAACTCCTAATCTTTCCACCCTCTACTACAGCTTCCACACCTCAAATATCTCTCACTGTTGACAACACCATCATCACTCCCACCTCCCAGGCCCGTTGTCTTGGGGTTCTACTGGATCCCGCCCTCTCTTTTATTCCTCACATCCAATCAATAACAAAATCTTGTCAGTTTCACCTAAAAAACATCTCCACAATTTGTCATTATCTTACACAAGACACGGCTAAAATTCTAATACACTCTCTCATCATATCTCGACTCGACTACTGCAATTCCTTTCTTGCTGGCCTCCCCATCTCTCGTCTGTCTCCACTCTAATCCATAATGAACGCCTCCGCTAGACTCATCTTCCATACCAAAAGCTCAGTGTCTGCAGCTCCTCTCTGTCAATCACTCCACTGGCTTCCCATAGCTTCCCGAATCAAATTTAAAATCAATTACCCTAATGTATAAGGCCCTCAACAACAGTGCACCCCCTTATATCTCTGCTCTTGTTTCAAAATACTCTCCCAACCGCCCCCTTCGTTCTGCTAACGACCTTCTTCTTTCCTCCTCTCTCATCACCTCCTCTCACTCCTGTCTTCAAGACTTCTCTTGTGCTGCCCCTACTATTTGGAACTCCTTGCCTCGCTCCATTAGATTATCTTCCTGCCTCAAAACCTTTTAAAAAACTTCTAAAAACCCACCTGTTTAAAAAATCTTATCACCTTCAGCCTTAACATGTACAACTGCACACTCCACAGCTTAATAACACCTACACCCACAATCTACAATACAACACACAGACCCCTCCACTCGACTGAACCAATTGCTTTCACACCGCCATCTTGCATTTGTCACCCTCTTGTATCACACCTAAACCCTCAGATTGTAAGTTTGTGAGTTTTCAATCTTGTGTCAGTGCCTTGGAAACGAGCTCTATGTACATTTGATTTTATGCTCAAAAACAGGGCCCTCCATTCTTTATAAGGTGTTAAGTTTGTTTTTTGCCATGTACTTAACCCCTGTACAGCGCTACAGAATATGTTGGGGCGATATAAATAAAGATAATAATAATAAATAATAATAATTTCCCTGTAATTTAAAATACAGTATTGTGTTGATACTTGCTTTTACAGTGCTACAGACAGGAGTTTAACCCCCTTGCGGGTCCTCTCTAGTACCCGTAGGATTTTTGGCTACATTTGCCATTTACGGGTGTAATAATAAATCATGCTTGAGGACTTGTAGCAATTTATTAGCGATTAGCGATTGTAACATTTACGGGCTTGAAAGATCAAAGCCTTAGCTGGGTCGGAGTTCTGATTTTGACATCCCGTAGGGTTTTTCCCCCTGTAACCCGCAGATCGTTTGCGGGTAGCTAAAGGATGCCAATTAATAGCTGTAACTTTTGCAGGCTTCTTTATGGGCTTCTGGAACTGCAATTTTCTCACCGTTTCTCCTCGCTTATTATTTTCCCCATTTTGGCCCACTTTTTTCTTCTCCCGTGATGGCACCATTACTTCTACACCTTTCAAGAACATTTTTAGGATACACTTGTGTCTCGCTTATCTCTTTTGGGTCATTGTTTATCCTTTATTTATTTTTTTATCTCAAGTTCTGGGATTGCCCTTGGACTCCATCCTATTAGAGCACATTGATTCAGAAAACAAATGTTATAATCCACTTTTGTTCTCCATTGATCTACTTCCATTAGCCATCCTATATCTGCTTCCTCAGAAAGTATATGGCACTGCTCAGATTGCGGACATCAATGGAAACAGAAGTCTTGATGCTGAATATCAGAGCAGGATGCCGACCCATAAACCTGGATTTGGAAAATATTGGACTATCGTTGCTTTTGATTGATACTGTATTTCTTCTATAGTTTTTTGTTGTTGTTTTTTTATTTGATATTCTACTTATTTTTTAAATTTATATCTGCAACTATTTTTTTTTATATATAGTATTCTGTAAGACTTTTTTGGGGCTAACAGATGTGCCTGGGGTGCTACAATCAAGACATTTTGATTAGAGCAATACCCTGAAACCGACACATACATGAGGAAAGGATAGACGAGGGGAGAGATTAGGGACAACAACACAAAACATATGATGTAATAGATAGGAATTAAACATATTGATACAAAAAAATGTAAACTAAGAAAACATGAATTTTCGGATGGATCAGATGAGAAGAATTGTCAGAACATACAGAAACTTTGTTTTATAATACTTTAAAGGCTTAAGAGGAAATATGATACTCTGGCTGTGATGACAGCTTTAGTGGGGGAGAATCTTGAAGTTAAGTGCTGTGGTGTTGCAGGTTACCATGGCAACAGTGACAATTGCAAAATAGGGCATTAGCTTTCTGTATGAGACAAGTGCTTTTTTTTGGCTCAAGAGTTCAGAGGAGTGGGAGCAGAACATTATCTTAACATTATAGATACCTAATACTCCTTCTCTACGTATCAATGGGTACTTGAGACATATTGAGGAAACATGATGAACTAAATCAATTTCCTTTTCAGATCTTGGGACAGAGTCACTTCTACAATGCTCTGTTATCTCACTGACCTAAAGTTCATCCCCTACACTTAAACTTTGGGGTCCATTGTTATACAATCACTTAGAAAACAGTTCCCAAACCTCTACATATGTTTCCTGTCTTTACGGGTCATTATCTGTCTCTTTCTTAAGCAGTCTATGTTATAACTGATGATTTAATAAAGGGAGACTACTTATATGTACTTATCTCCGAAGCCCCACATGTTATAGCAAATAAAATAACTACACAGAAAATTAAATGGCACCATCATTTATTTCTAATAGTCCAATAATAAATAATGAGCAAAAAAACAATTATAATATTATATTTATTTATATACAACTTTGCTTCCAAAAATACTTTAGTTACATGACTTTGTGTTACAACTAAACAGAATACAGTTTTAGTAATATCTGGACAGAAGAAAAGAAAATGAAGATGGTGACACAAAGTATTCTAGAGATAAAGATGGAGATTTTCTAAGCATGGGCTGTGATGAGCTGTTCAATGCGCTCTACTTCCTGTAAGAAATATTACTATAGTTGTAACTCATTAAATATCCCCCATAGTGTCTCAATTAAAATTCTGGACAACCCAAAATTAATTTTGTAAATAGCCACGGTGATGGCCAACAATTCCTGAATGTTGGCGCTGCCGATGTGAACATTCTGGCTTCAAATGTAGACAAGGGGATTGTGAGGACAATTTGAAGGTCTATTCTGCACCCAGTAGTAAGTGAGTTGGAATATACATAATAATGTTCATTATCTGGCAGGTAGGACACAGATGAAGAAGATGTTGGCCATGTTTTGTACGCAATCAGTGTAGACCATGGAAGGCAGGAATGGGATGGGCGCAGCACCCTGTGTTGTGATAGAAAGGCCTGTGTGGGGCGCTGGAGTTTAATTACCCATGTTCTTCAAAATAAATAATTAAGATTTGATCATGGCTTATATTTGCTGGTCGGGTAACAATATAGAATTTAACAGGGTCAACTATTTGAATCTAACATAAGCTGGGACATCCCCATGAGTATCTACCAAGCTTGAGCTTTAACCATTTGCTCTTGGGAACAGGTGATCTTGCCCCCGCTCCATATTATCCAAGAGTTTAAAAATAATTATTATTACCCCTTATACACTGGATACCTTAAACTTGTTTTCTTTCATAAAGGAAAAATGGCAACTGCATTGTAACCTCTTAAAATGATAACTAATGATAATAATAAAGTATGTTGGTGGGATTGGATAGTCCACATGTTTAAGTCATACCTAATTTCTTATGGTCAGAATTTGGGACAGTGGTCCTAATAACGAATTAGACACATTCAGGGGCATTAAGTCATATTTATTGAGCTACCCCTTGGTAGATAAGTTATATTTATTGAAATACTCCTTGTTATAAAGTAAGATTTAGTGGGACACTCAGGTCTCCCTTGGCCAGACATAAAGTGAACACGTTTATAAAAGAAATACAGTATTTGGAATCCATGCTTATCCCCCCTTCCTGTTCACACACACCCAGAAGTATACGCATAAGGCCAAATAATTTAACGACATGTGAATCCCCTGAAATTATGTTTTATACCAAGGAATAGCTCAATAAATGGAGGGTAAAATCACTTTGTACGTGTGGTTAGCTTTTTATTTGGACAATTGCATTCTGTTGGAGAGATGGCGAGAACCATCAGGAACCAAGGGTTACCCAGAGGAAAGTAAATTATTGTAATGGTGATTAATATATTAGTAAGGTACAGTATATTGGACAATACATATTCTTCTAAGTATCAATTTTTAGCTTTTTCCTCCCAAAAGACCTCTCTAAGCAGACTCTGATCTCTTTCATTCTTAAACCATAAATAAATGGGTTGATGGCAGATGGGAACAGATAATATACAGCACTTGTCAGATTCTGAAAATCAATTGAAACTTTAGTCTCAACCCGGTATATCAGGGCAGACACCAAACCACAGGAGTAAATCATGACGGCCACAATCAGGTGTGTCCCACACGTGTTCAGGGCTTTGCTTCGGCCCTTTTTCATTCTAATTATTCCTGTATAGAGAACATTCATGTAAGAACAAAAAAGGATGCTTATATCCCCCACCGTTATGAAGATCCTTATGATCAATCCAATGACATGTGCCCTAGACATGTCTCCACAGCCGAGTTTGAGAAGTCCCATGTTCTCACAAGCAAAGTTGAGGATTACATTGGAACCACAGAAGTGTACACGATATACTAATATAATTGAAGGACTTACAAGAATTACGCAACGAGCCAAGCTAATGAGAATTAAGAAAATAAGTAGCCTATTTGTCATTATATCATGATAGCGCAATGGTCTGCAGATGGCCACATACCGGTCAAAGGCCATTATCAGGACAACTGTAGACTCAAATGTGACAGTTGCATAAATGAAGAACATTTGCATCAGGCAGCCACCCAGAGTTATCTGGTTCATGCCAAATGCTAAACCTATAATACATTTTGGCATCATTGATGTGGTACAGGTGATATTGACAACAAAGAGAAGAGAGATGAGATAATACATGGGGGACTGGAGACTCTTCTCCACCCAGATCCTGTGAATGATGGTACCATTACCAGTTAGGATTAGCACATATATGGAGAGAAATGGGAGAACCAGATATTGTCTGGAGGAGGAGAACCCAGGAAATCCAAACAAAATGAACACAGTGTGAGAGAAACTTCCATTGAAGTTGGCTTCCATCATTGTAGAAATCTGTAATTAGGCTGCTGTAGGAAGACAAAAGGCAAATATGAGTTTGTGTATATTGTAAATGCATTTGTTACAAAAATATAATTATCTGGTATTAGGACTGCCAACAAATACTTCTCCTCTTACTCTGCATCCCCACCCAGACAATCTGTCCCCCACACCTGTTACCTCTGAGCCTTACAACCAAGTAGGGAGCTTGTTAGTAACACAATTTGGGCATTGTGGGCCAGAGGGACATTACATACTTCTTTTTTTCTTCCCAAACGGATAAACTAACATTCATTTGCCTTAAATCTCATCTGCCATTTAGTTGCCCATTATTCTAATTTATGTAAATCCCTTTGGAGGAAAAGTTCATAATGCAGTACTTCCAGTCCTACTTCTAAGTCATTGATAAATATTGTAATAAGAAGAGGGCCAAATTCTTACAACATTAGTCCAATCTGAGTATGTTCCATTTACAACAACCTTTTACTGCCTATCTTATAGTCAGCTCTCAATCCATAAGCAGATAGTTACTGCAACCCCTGTATCCCTTAGTTTGCACAATAGTCTTCCATGCGGCACTGTAGCAAAAGCCTTTGCAAAATCTAAAAAGACTACATTCACTAAATTGCTTTGATCCAAGTTCCTACTAACCTCCTCATAGAAATGAATTCATTTTTTGACATGGCCGCTCCCTCATAAATACGGGCCGACTCCTACTTATAATCTTGTTCACATAGATATACAGTGGATATAAAAAGTCTACACACCCCTGTTAAAATGTCAGGTTTCTGTGCTGTAAAAAAATTAGACAAAGATACAACATTTCAGAACTTTTTCCACCTTTAATGTGACCTATAAACTGTACAACTCAATTGAAAAACAAACTGAAATCTTTTAGGTGCAGGGAAGAAGAAAAAAAAAAGAGAAATAATACTTATGCAATCTCCATTGTTCTAAATCCTTTGATCTGTTAATCTCGTAAATGTTTAGTTTGCAAATCGTTATTATTTTGCTATGAATCCACTGGCGTTCAAACTCGTAACCCGCAAATGGAGCCAAAAAGCCTATGGGAACTACAGAGGACCCGCAAGGGGGTTAAAGTCCTATGCGTAGCATGGTAAATTTAAATATACACACACTACTGTACATATAATAAAAGGGAAAGTGGTGTTAGTAATTAGAATGAATAGCACAACATTCTCAAGCCCGCAAATCTGCAATATAAAATACTTTATTTCATGTTTAATTTCCGTGTTATATTGATCTCGGCAATCAATGTGTTAATACATATAATGGAACTTGCATGGACTAGAATATATTTACTGATTTATTAATATTGCATTATTTCTGGAATGCCGGTAAGATCAAAACTCGTAGTTGAAACCGGTAAGGCTTTGAAATCCAACCTCCATTTTTCAGTGACGTAATGATGACAATCTCATCATGGCTCCGTCTAAACCCATAACTACGGGTTTGACTAATTGATCAAGTTCACAGCGGCACATCCAACGTGTGCAAGAATGGTTTACGGGTGTATGTCTATGGCCCGTAACTCGCAGCATGGTTCAATTTAATAGCTGTGTAATGCAGCCTTTGTTGGTGTGCCAATGCCGCTACAGGCTTCGAATTTGATTGGGCTGTTGGTCTCCTTTACATATAACTTGCCATTTTCTATTTTAGCCAGTCTAATAGCCCTTTTGCTGCCTTGGGGATTTCCTTATACTCCTGTAAAGCAGTCTCTGTCCCCTCTTTTTTGTATCTTTAAATCACATTTTAAAATAATTACAATAAAAGTTATATTTTACTAGACCTAGTACAACAGACACCTGAGCCATATTCTTTTCATGAGTGATTGCCCCACGGTATCCCAGCATGCTCACAAACCCGAGCTGTGGCTGACTTTACCACTTCCACTTATTTCCTACTCTACCCGGCAGGACATCTCCTACTGATACGATCACTTTCTTACTTGGTTTAATGTCTCTCTTAAACTGTCAGTATAATGTTCATCTGAATATAAGATTTTTGTTAACATTTCTGCATTTTTAATTTTAGAGAGGGGAGAGTGGGAGAGAGAGTGGGAGAGAGAGAGAGAGAGAGAGAGAGAGTGGGAGAAAGAGTGGGAGAGAGACAGTGAGAGAGAGAGTGGGAGAGTGGGAGAGAGAGAGTGGGAGAGAGAGTGGGAGAGAGAGAGGGAGAGAGAGTGGGAGAGAGAGAGTGGGAGAGAGAGAGAGAGTGGGAGAGAGAGAGAGCACAAAGAGAGAGAGGTAGAGAGGGAGAGATGGAGAGAGCAGAGGAGCGAGAGAGAGAGTGGGAGAGAGAGAGAGAGTGGGAGAGAGTGGGAGAGAGAGAGAGTGGGAGAGAGTGGGAGAGAGAGATAGCACCAAGAGAGAAAGAGAAAGAGAAACAGAGAGATGCAGAGAGCAGAGGAGAGAGAGAGAGAGAGAGAGAGGAAGAGAGAGAGAGAGGGGAGAGTGGGAGAGAGAGAGAGAGAGCACAAAGAGAGAAAGAGAAAGAGAAACAGAGAGATGGAGAGAGCAGAGGAGAGAGAGAGAGAGGAAGAGAGAGAGAGAGAGAGAGAGAGAGAGGGAAGAGTGGGTGATAGAGAGCGAGGGAGATGGAGAGAGCTGGGGAGAGAG